>JBAMJV010005494.1:147500-180536 GCA_037951105.1 Echinarachnius parma
TGTATGACAGTCAGGCGCAAGATCGCTTTTCCAATCTTTAAAAAAGATCGGAAAACGGCTGTTCTTTGACTTCCACCGACCGAGGCCGTAAAATGCTCCCCCCGTGCGCGTTTATTTTGTCCGTAATACATACGCGTCAGTTTTCCTCAAAAACTCGTGAAAGCGCGCTGTAAGCCAAGGCTAGCTCGCGTGTATTGATTTACACGCAAGCCTAGCCATTTTATCAATAAAATCGTGGTTTCACACACCATGATGACTGTGAGTGTGATGTATCTACACCTAGATGACTTTTCTTAGTTGCATCGTCGTGTTCGTAGTCCACATCGAGATCGGCCACTTATTAATGGTCACCCTTGCCCTTGGACTTGTCTTAGCTAGATCGATGTCGCAGAGTCGCAGAGATTGATGCATATAAATGTACGTTGCAGCAGCGGCGCTAGTCTTGGCTTACCAGCGCGCTTTTAGCCGATTTGACGCGTATGTATTACGGAAAAAATAAACGCCCCCCGCGCATAGATTTGCTTGACAGTCACTTACTTAAAATATTACAATTACACAAAATCAGCCGCCCATACACAAGCACAAACATAAACACCCACAAACAAAGGCACACGTTTACACACACATATAAATACACGTACATACATAGCATTACACATCTACATGTATACACAGACACAAACGCACAACCGCATACACACATATACATACACACACACACACATGCACACACGCGCGCGCGCGCACACACACACACACACACCCACACCCACAAGCAAACACACATACACACGCCCACAAACAAACACACAGCCACACACACATACGCACTCACACACAGAAACACACACACGCGCGCGCACACACACACACCCACACACTCACAATCAAACACACAGACACACCCACACACACACACACACACCCACACACACACACACACACACACTCGCACACACACACACACACACACACACACGCATACACAAACACGCACAGCCACAGACACACACACAAACTGGCACACTTTTTTTTTTCAAAATTGTTTTTATTCCTCCAAAAGATAATACAGATGAACTTCAAAATAATATAATCATTTACATATTAGAAATATTTTCAAATGAACGGTATACAAATTTTACATCATTAAATATTCATAAACAAACAAAAGAAGATGACATTTGCATTTTCTAATACAGTAACTTAAATATTATATTCTAAACGTGAAATACTAAATCACATCAGAGCTTACTTGTACTAAAATGAGCAAAAGCCCTTCCCCAATAAACTGTAATATAATTCACTAAAAGAAAGATAACCATACCTAAAAAACAACAACAAACCAATGGAGGTTATTTTTGAATAAAATGATGTAACCTTGCTACATTTCTCACCATACTCACATTCATCCAACCCAATCACACACACACACACACACACACCCTCACGTCACACTCATTTCCGGTGCATCTGCTCGCATGTCCGTTTAAAGCAATCAAATCAAAATAATATTTAACTGTTCCCACTTTTGTAAGTGTAAACTCAATTTTCCTCTTTTCATCGCTAACCTTTTTTCATCTTCCTTATAACCTAAAATAATTTGTATTACTCTTTGTAGCGATGGAAGGACCCCTTGTATTCTTGAGGGAAAAATAATATATTTCAACAACAAAATGATAGAGTTACATGCCTTAACTCTACTAGTTTGTCCTGGTAAACCCACAAAATATTAAATTCCAATCTCCAATTCTGATTTCTTTTAATTGTAAATAATCAACTATTTCTAACCAAAATCGTTGAACTTTTATACAATGCAAAAATAAATGTGAATAAGTCTTTACCTCATCCCGACAAAAGGAGCATAAATTATCTAATGCAAAACCACATTTATAAAGGTTTTCTTTGGTATAAATTGCACCATGCAATAACTTAAACTGAAATTCTCTTTGTTTACCACATAAAATTGAACTTTTAACCCGTAAAAATATAGCTTTTACTTCTTCATAAGTATAATTATTTTAACCCTGTCCACCCCGTATTTGTAATCTATAATCTTGTTGAAACTGTATAATAAAAGTGTCATATATTTTTCTTGATTTTATCTCAGACAGTGTCTCTATGTTACCTAATATCTTAATTTTAATATCAAAATTATTACTATAAATTTCCATAAATTCTCCATCTTTCCACTCCTTTGACATTGCCATAAATATATCATAAATCCTAAGCACACACACACTTACATACGCAAACAACACACACACATGCACACACACACACAAATATACGCACACATACAGACAAACGCGCAAACAAACACACACACCCACACGCCCACAAGCAAACACACAGACACACCCACACACACAAGCACTCACACACAGAAACACGGACACGCACAGCCACACACACACACGCACTTACATACGCACACAAAACACACATGCACACACACACACACACACACACACACACACACACACACACACACACACACACACACACACACGTACACACACACACACACACGCACGCATGCAAACACACACAAATATATGTATGCACATAGACATACATACGTGCAAACATACGCATATACACACGCATACACACACAAACACGCACATATACAACAAATACACGAGTAGATACACACTAACATACACACGCACACACACACACACACACACACACACACACACACACACACACACACACACACCCACACACACACACACACACACACACACACACACACACACACACACACACACGCACACACACACACACACACACACACACACACACACACACACACACGCGCGCGCGTAACAAAATCCACAGCTGCAATAATATTACTTGCACCTATGACTTGTTAATAATTCATACGTAATCATGGTAACCAACAGTTTTAGCCAATCATTTCAGCTAATTAGCTGCACTGTCGCACGTTTGGGAATATTGCATAATTTGGATTCATGTTCCTGGCTAAAAGGCAAGAGTTTTCTGGAACCTCACGGCATTTTTAGGAAACGTGCTGGATTGAACAGTCCTAGCTGTTTATTCCTTTTTTCCGAAATACGAAGCGAATTACAAGCACTTGCATTTATGTATCAGCTGAAGAAGGTTTTGAGCAGTTTTGTGGAATTCCCTCAGGGCATTTTTGGAAATGTGCTGGATTGAACAGTCCGGTTAACTTTTTTTTCCCGAAATATGAAGATAATTACAAACACTTGCATTTAAGCTGAAGAAGGATTTGAGCAGCTTCGTTCGCCCTTTTCTCCGCCTTCTATTTTTGTTGTTAAGCGTTGTTAGGCGTTGCGATAGTCAAGTGTGATCATTAAACATTTTGTCAGTCATTGTTTGTGTAATTAAAAAACATAAGTGTTCTAAGTCGGCTGCTGGGAAAACATTTTCATCTTGGACGTAGAAAAGGTAAACATTTTTACTTATTTTATTTAATCAAAAAATGGTGCATTAAACACTTTGAGTGCCAGAGATTTTAAAGTTCAATGGCATTTGTTTGTATTGTGTTGTGCAAAAATGCGAGCTTGACACTCAAGGAGTTAAATCTATATTGATTTCATCATAATTATTATGTATTGTATTGATATTTGTGTTGTAACGTAACGTTTCTTATTCCGTAATCCTGTGTGTATAATGTGTATCCAGACGGGAGGAAATCAAGAAGAAGATGAAGGTAATAAACCTTTTTTGTTTATAATCATAATCAAGAATAGGGGTAAATATCCAAAAATACTTTGTTGTCAAATTTAAAAGAAGGGGAAACTGACCGGAAATGTATCGGACAAATGCAAAATAACAAAGACGACTGAGACGCGAATCGAACCTGAGACTTCCGTTAGCGATTTCTGGACCGACGCTTTCATAACCACTAAGCAACAGAGTTCCGTTCTCCCAATTCCTCTTTCAGAGAATTAATTGTAGAATTTTTAAGAAAACTTCAATATCTAGGATCAAGGAAGTATATTTCCCAGGAACACATTTCAAAGCTCGAATTTCGTCATGCCAAATGATGCAAACATAATCGCGAACTTGCTCTCGTAAAAAAAAAAAGTTCATTTGCTCACATTAAATTTCCCCATATCCGAGGTTTATTTGTTAACTCGGTATACTCGCCTTTTGCTGATTACATTGACCGTATCATTTGTGAACATGACCATTTTTGATTTTTTAAATTTTCATAACATGTTTGATTAATTTTGTTTGTCACGATAATGATTTGGGATATAAATACATAAATATAATGAGAAAATATTTTCTGGTATAAAACACTTACCGTCGTTAACATGGTTAAGGTGATAAGTAATTCATTGCAAGTCACCCCATGAAGATGATGGTATGCTGAACTTTGCTAACTATGTGTTGAAAAATAGGTCATTAATGGTAAAACAGGATCAAAAGCAAAATGTATTCATATGTGTTGCGGTCAGTTATTATAACACCCTTTTTTAACAAACTAGTCACAAATGCAAAAATGGGATTACAAGTTCATAGCGTAATCATGGTATATATTTATACTCCCCGTTGTTGGTGGTAGGTAGTCTGCACAAAATTAATCGAACTTTGATGTTACGAATTAAATAATCTTCTTATTGGTAATAGGTTAAATTATGATACTCATTAACCCTAAAAAGCTGTTCTCAGAAGCCCCCCTCCCCCCCCCCCCCCCCGAGATCCGTCGTAAAAATTAGTACAATAATATGCAAATTAGAGCTAATTTATTATGCGAATAAGCTAATTGTTAATGTTTCTCTTTATTCTTTTATTATTTTTGCATTTGTATGGACATGCAAACGTTTTCAAAAGTTGTTATTGGGGTTCAGCTTATATTTAGTAGAATTAATGAGTAAATAAAGCTCGTCAAAACCAGAAGAAAAAAAAAAGAAATACATAAGAAATTTGATTTCCTTATGTATTTTAAGTTTGTATTTCTTTTGTTTTTGTATTGTTTTTTAGTTTTATTTCATTTGGCGTCATTATAAATATATCTAAATACAGCTGTAAATAGAGTTTGGCATAGTTAAATTACCATGCATTTAAAAAACAAATTAATGAGAAACTGTACCATTGTTGCATTTGTGTGTGCGACATGTGACCTTAAAATGACATGTGACATTAAAACCGTAGTCGCGCGCAAATCTGGTATCAAAAGATGCGGAAGACTCTAAAGAAAAGGCTCCGTGTAAATATGTCAGTGTAAGAAATGTCAGAGGAAAAATGTCAATGGTAAAAATGTAATAGAGGTAAAAATGTAAGTGGAAACCAGAACGTCAATGACGTAGCGCTCATCCGCCATCTCGCAACATCAAATATCGCAAATTTCATGTGGTACACTTTTCAACTGGTCAAAAAATAAAAATTTGATGCCCTGGAAGGGACATAAAAATAAAAAAATAAAAAATTAGAGTGAAAAAAATATAAATTTGACGCCCCGGAAGGGACATGGGAAAAAAAAAACAATAACAAAAAAAACAATAAATAAATTAAAAAATAAAAATAAAAAATAAAAAATAAAAAATAATAAAAAAAAATAAATAAATAAAAAAAAAACAATTAAAAAAAACAATAAAAAAAAACAAAACAAAACAAAACAAAACAAATAAAAATAAAAATAAAATTAAAAAAATTTAGAAATTAAAAAATTCAAAAATTAAAAATTACCATAATTCATGAATGGAGAAAATTTTCAGAATTCTGTGTAGAAGTTTAGTGTACCAAAGTTAGCTCTACCAGATAAAGCAAACCAAATCAAAATCGGTCGAGAAATGAAGGAGAAGAAGCATTTTTTGTGATTTCGAATAAATTTGCATAAATTACCATAGATAATGAATTTCACGATTCTGTGTAGAAGTTTTAAATCCCCCTCCTAGCCCTATCTTATGAAACAATCAGAATCAAAATCGGTTGAAAAATAACGAATAAGAAGCATTTTGAAAACTGTGGACGGACGGACGGAAGGACGGACGGACGGACGCCGGACGCCACGGCATGGCATAAGCTCATCGGGCCCTTCGGGCCGGATGAGCTAAAAATGCCAGAGTAAAGAAAGACAGTGGAAATAATGTCAGAGGAAACATATTAGTGGACAAAATTGAGATTGTAAAGTGTAACTTCCTGAAGGATATATTGATAATCTACTAAATGGGCATGTAATATTTATAAATACTTAGCCTGAACCAGTTATAATTATGTAAGTTTGCACTTAATTATAATGTGACTGTTATAATGTTAGTTAATTAATATTCTCTCCTTTCCTCAAATTCCTATGGCAATTAATTAATCAATCAATCAATCAATCAATCAATCAATCAATCAATCAATCAATCAATCAATCAATCAATCAATCAATCAAAAAATCAACCAATCAATCAATAAATCAATCAATCAATCAATCAATCAATCAATCAATCAATCAATCAATCAATCAATCAACCAATCAATCAATCAATCAATCAATCAATCAATCAATCAATCAATCAATCAATCAAGCAATAAAAAAATCAACCAACCAATCAAAAAATCAACCAACCAATCAATCAATCAATCAATCAATCAATCAATCAATCAATCAATCAATCAATCAATCAATCAATCAATCAATCAATCAATCAATCAATCAATCCAGCCATGAAGGGTTTAAATGCAAAAGCCGATAATATAGTTGTACCCTATTTGTGATAATTGTGATTAAACCTGCTAAAATATTATTAATAATAAAGAAACGTGTGATAATGTTAAACATATTTTCAAAAATGTAGCTTGATATGCATTGAGTAAAGCATTTAAAAGACATAATTGTGTGTTATATTGTATTGTTTTTTGCATAATTATAAACTCTTCTTATACATTACGTGCAATTAATAAACAAGCACAAAATATGGACCCGTCATTACAAATTATTTTACCACCATTGATCAGAAATAGATTCACATATTGTTGTTGCAGTTATTATTATTTCTTGAAATTCCACCAAAACGTTGTTGTCATGCAATCGTCGAGTATGATAATCTACACGATTAATGAATTCCCCTGGCGTTTTTATATTGTTGGAGGAAACAAATGTAACATTTCAGGGAGTTGTACTACTATAGCTATTGCCGGGGGCGGACATCCGGGCATTTTAACCTCGATCCCTAGCAACCGATGAAAACCAACGCGTAGTAACCGTCCCGTATTGCATGCATCGCATGTATGCAAAACCAGGTGTAGGCTACTCGTTATGTACCGGCGAACTGATTTTAGCTGAATGTCTGGCCCGACACGCCGTCGGCCGTTCGGGTCATTGATCCACGCATCTGCGGGCATGGCGGGTAAGCGGTATACTGCAAGACCGATGGAGGATAATATTTAGTCTCATACCTCTCCTTGCATTCATGTGGAAGTATAATCATACGACATTGTGACAGCTATGAAACTAACTTACAACTGAAAAAAATACACAAGTTTCAACAGCAAACAACTTCGCAAGTATCAAAGAAATGTAAGCGTTCACTTGATGATCGGACGATTGCGACAGCTAGATGTTAATGAACAATCCCATGTATTGTAATTCGCGTATGCACGAATCGACGGCTATTGTTTTCATCGCACTAAGGTCAGCGATGTCGTCGTTAAGCGGAAGTGACGTCACTCCGCCCCAACCAAAAGACGAATCCGATGTTAAGTCTATAGGGCCATAACTGGGGTGCTTCCAAGAGTACAACAAAATATAATTTGAATAGGTTATGCAACATTTCAGGTGTCCTAAACAATCAGTGACCTTTGTTCAGCATGCTAGACATGCTTGAAGCACCCCAGCTATGGCAGACGTAGACTTGAAATCGGATTCGTCTATAGTTTAATGTGTGGAACTGTCGATATAAAAAATGTACGTCGGTATATTAGTAGGCATGCAGTTTGGATTAGATCCCGGGTGGATTAGATGCCCAATTAATTATGTCGCAAATGTGCGTGCACGTTTGCATGTTCTCTGGTCATTTTTGTAGACCTTCAATTACACATCAGCTCTAGCAGGTGTATACAAGAGTCTTGTTATATAATTGGCAGTTAACAGAGGTGTAGCTAGGAGGGGTCATGTGCCCACAATAGTTTGGGGGAAAACAATCAAACATAATTATCAGGGGAAATCTGTGTAAACAAAACAAAAATAAAGATAAGGTGTGCCCCCCGGGAAAAACATATTCCCTTGTCAATTTCCATTTATTTATTATATATTTCTGGTCAGTTTCCCTATGTTTGAAATAGTTAATACAAAAAAACTGCATCACTTCGGTGATTCCTCGCAAATATCGCTTTTATAAGTTGATTTATTATCCGTCGGGTGTGTGTCGGGTTTATAATAGCTTCTGACCGTCACGAACATTGAAAAGTGTTTCAAGGACGAACAGCTTTGCAATGGCTTTCTCTAGCTCAGTTGGTAGAGCATCGGTCTAGAAAACCGGAGGTCGAGGGTTCGAATCCAGGGGAAACCCTATCTTTGTTGTTCAATTTCCTTTTTACCTCTGACATTTTTTCCACTGACTTTTTTCCTCTGACATTTTTACATTAAATACCAGCTTTAATAATACTATGTTATCTGACTTGGCTTGGTCAAATACGAGTCATTGATTTGCTAAAGTCAGTCATGTGAAGTCAACTTAGTTCAGTATGTTCACCGCAGAAGTGTTATGTCTCACCCCTCCGAGCGACAATTGATCGATATGAGCATAGACATACTAGCATGGACAGTCATCGACTTTTAACATATTCATTCACCTGTTGAATACAAAGATATCACCATGGCACCAATGCTTGCTTAATCCCATTAATCGTATCATCGTCGCCGCCGACTTAAAAACAATTTTAATTAAACTTGCATTTTCCGAAGACCTTGAACAAGCCGTGTCTTTGAGTTGACTTTTTATGAAAGAACGTGATTTGATGATCATTTGGTATTGATATCCGTAACAAAACATATCTAATGAATTAAATATGATCACATTTCTAAAAATGTACTACCAGTCATAAACTTGATTTCCAAGGTTCCCTCACATTTCTCCAGAAAAATATTGACATGTATATCAAAATTGACTACTCTTCTTTCTGGTAAATCGGATGTTATAAGTGTGCGGGAGTTTGCGGAGGCACAATTTGATATTCCTTTTACCAAAAAAATGTAGCATTTATGTTTTGCTGACCCCGACACCAGTAACCTAAAGCAATCATGATTCAACGAGAGATGCATCAGCGTAAAACACTCGGCGATGAGGAGGAATTTCTCAGTTCTGTCTCAGTGAGCTCATTGTCCGGTGAAATGCAAATAATTGTCCTTGTACCTGATATGAGACAAAAGCATTGATATGAATGCAGCGGCGACGACGATTGGGTCAAAGGGACAATATTCGTTGAGTGTCCATTATGGTATGTCTATGATATGAGAGAATTTTGATGAACATCTATGACTGAATTGTCTTGCGCTGCTATCGATCGCAAGTATTATGTTCACCGCTGGAAGTAGACACAGGGTGTAATTTACAAGGTTGTTTGCTGTATTCTTGAGATGTCATCTACTCCAGGGGTGAAACGTTACGGTACACACTTGGATGTGGTGTGGCAAGATTGGTAGAGCGCTCGCTTTTCAAGCGGGAGATTCCAAGTTCGAACCCGGAGTATGCCAATCGCGTTTGTCCTTCAGCAAGACAATTAATCGATCCACATTGCTGCTCTCTATACCCAGGTGTATAAATGGGGACCCGGTAGGAGGTGAAAGCCTTATGTGAACGATCTTATCAATGCCCATGAGCCGCTTGGTAGGAATGCTCCCCAGTGAGTGGAGATGGTGCACACAATGTGTGCTGGTTTGCATTGTGTCCTATGACCGGGGTAATAATATCATTGTAAAGCGCTTAGAGATGAGTATCAATCATATTAGGCGCTATATAAATCGAGTATATTATTATTACACTCTTGCATGTCATTATTTAGATGCCATGTACACGAATGTGTACAGCGTAAGTTTTTCTATTATGACTGACAATGATTTCCATATCACTTCGGAAAGCCAAAATTTGTATTGAGCTCAGCTGCTTAAATGGTAAAGATTGAATTGTAATTATAACTAGAGAAAGTCAAATAACATAATAGATGTTAACGTTATTGTCGGGAACATCATGGATTAACATGGAATAACATAAAATGCCGGGACATCGATTGGGTTCGAACTCGGGTCCCATGATTATAAGTCAAGCGCATATCCGATCGTGCCACAACCATGACAACACCTCAACTCTCAGTCAATAGTTGGCATTCATTTTCTAGAACAGTTATAACTTCATGTTGTAACGGTATAATATATAATTCATTCATTAATTTCGTTTATTTTCATTTTCAACAGAATGAACATAATATATTGTCACAGAAAGATGATAAAACAAATGCGAATTAATATACAATATTGTTTATACGAATAATTGTTGAAAATTGAGAGCGCTGCTGAAAAGCAAAGTTTGTAGTGTGCAGCGCCCTCAAAAGTTAAAGGGACTTAAGTAACATTGTCCAAATCCTCAAAATAAAATTTTAATTCTAGCGGTTCCCTCATACCTTGTTGTATTCGTATTAGCAATAAAATCATGGGACCGGTTTCGGTTTTTCAAATTTCCCTTTCGTTACAAAGATATGTACGATCGAAGTATTCAGATAAGAAAAACTCCCCCGGAGTTTTGAAACCGTGTACAAAGTGAGTGCAGTGAGTGAATATCACTTTGTATTTTCGCTCATTACCTGGCCATGCAATGTCCATTTGACTTGAAATGTTCACGCAATACCCTGTGGACATATGAGATAACAACAATATACATTGCATCAACCCTTCATCACTTTTTGCACATGTCAACAAAGTTACTAGATCCCTTTATTAATGTTACAATACCTTAAAGGTAGTGTTGAGTATTGGTATTTCCCGAAGTGCCCCCCGATAATTTTTTGTGAGAAAATGAAAAACTGACCGTCAAATTCGAAAGAACATACAATTTTAATGAGATAATAAATTTATTTGATCAAAATCGGTTCAGAAACGGCTGAAATATCCATAAATATATTTTTATTCAAAATATACTTCACCGGCAATCACCGGGCGATATTTAGACTTTTTAGAAAAATTTCAAAAAATGCTCGAAGACTACTTTGAAAAAAAAATCAGAATAGGTTTTTAAAAAGTCGTTGATGATATCTCTATTGAATCATTATTTTAACAAACATTAAATGCCCAACCCAAAAAGATAAAAACAAAATGATAAAAGAAGAAAAAAATGTTGCAGGAATGGAAGGAAAAGAAGACAAAACACAAAACACAAACACAGAGGGTCAGTATTCTCGCCTCACAAGACAATCCGCTAGGTCGACCAGGTCAAGGCACATGTAGTATAATACGCTTCATGTTAAATGTAATGTATAGTACTATTTTTAACAAACATAGTCTTAAAAAACTTCGGGTAGATTGTCATTATCTATAAACTTACACATAAATCACATCTTGGCGATTATTACATTCCTACTTTGACCCCCGTTCTGGCTATTAGGATGTTCAACTACTGTTGCATTTAAGAAATCGAATGGTAATGCTGAATACTGAATCGTTGTCTTTGTGTGCAAGGTATATTAACCATTATCACATATTGACATTAAAAGACAGTATTATGATAAACGGATTCACTAACATATTCAAATTATTCGCTTTCCTTGCAGCATGATCGCCATGAGATATTAAAATGCTATTCAATTAACAAGTTCCCAATGAATTAATTTCAAGAATTAGAATCCTCCTTGCATACATTATTAAGATGTGGATATGAAGGTGATTAGAAATCCTCTGTCATGTCTGTTAAGTTTTCAGGTTGCCAGGAACTACATTTGCATAACATGTAAACAGTACTGTTGTTAGTTCGTGGTAATTCAAAGGTATTTTCTCGATTATTATAATCAGTAAAAAAAAAACGTACACTTTCAAGAGAAAAAACTACATTAACTCTCTCCGTGCAAAATAAAATTGCAATAATCACTTGACCAAAGTATTATGCGAAGTTTACATTTCTTTACTTTTATCTACGATACGATGAATAGGTGCTTGGTACGAAGTCACGTGTCTTAAGCTACAATTCATTTAACACTTGTGTATTGTGTCCATTGATGGAACAAATCAACAAATGTTATTATGTGTATAATACAATATAAACAAATGCTAAAACTGCTTATCCGTTATGAAGGCAAGTGTTATAAAATGTAAGTCAAAATAGCCGATCCTTCTTCTGGGTGTTATACATCATATCACTCAAAAAACAGAAGTGCTGTTTTTAGCACTTGGAGGGCTACATTCAGCACCTTTTCGGTGCTCGCTCGCATAGGGACAGCACCGCCTGTGCTGGTTTGGCACTAGTACAAGTGCTAGTTTAGCACCACTTGAGGTGTTACCGAATTTGCACTTTTGGTGCTGAGAAATCCACATTGTGTGTGATGAATAAAACCCATAGTGCTAAAAGATAATACGGGGGGAGGGGTGGCTTCAGTTAACTCGGAACTTAATTTAGCGCATATGTATTTCGTGGTAAAAGAAGCAGGATAAAGATGTCCGATAGTAGGATTCGAACCTTGGATCCCACGCGTCCAAGTCAGACGCGATACCGACTGAGCTAACTCGAATCACGGGAAGCCGAATGCACTCTAACGAAAATATCATACAGTTTCTATTGTTACGAATTTAACACGTTGTGGTGCTGTTCTCACAGCACCAGTTTTTAGCACCGATCTTTTAGCACCTCGCAGACTTTTATTCACTACTTACACTTGTAGTGCTAAATTAGCTCCTCCAGGTGCACGATCGCGAGCAGCACTCGTTTTTTAGCACCTTAATTTTTAGAGTGTACAGATGTTAACTGGTGGTGGAGGGAATATCACGGAATGTTCCTCTCCGAGGGATTTGAAAAAGCATTTAAAATCCCGTTGGAACATTCCATGATGTTAACAACAACACAGTTAATATTTGCTATTTTATTTGACTTTGTATAATTAAAATGTAATCATACAACGGAGCTCAATAAAAATTGTGGCTTCCCGGAGTGATATGGAAATCATCGCCAGTCAGAATAGAAAAACTAGATTGTACAGAGTGCATGCAGGTATCTGAACAATGTTATACACGAGTGTAACAAGTGTGTACATTTCACCCTTCCTGGAGTAGGTGACATCTCAAGAATGCAGTAAAGAAGCTTGTAGCTTACATCCTGTGTCTACTTACATTGCCTCTCTGAGGGGTGTGATATAACAGTTATGCGGCAAACATACTGGAATAAGTTGACATCACACATGACTGCGTTTAGCCAATCAATGACTCGTATTTGACCTGGGCCCCGTTGCAGAAAGAGATACAATCGATTGTAAGTTGCAATTAATCGTAAGTCAGATCACGTGTTCTAGATGCGCAAATCTGATTGGTTGAAACGCGTAAATTTTCTGACTTACGATCAATCGTAACTTACAATCGATTGTATCTCTTTCTGCAACGGGGCCCAAGTCAGATAACATCAAACAGTGTACATATTATGCATTAAAAGAGTGAGGTTTGAACAAGTGCAGACTAGGGTTAACAGGAATAAATGGGAGGACACACAAAGTTAAGAGGGTTAGACAGGAGCAGCCTACAGTGAGTAGGAACAGAAGGAGTGTTCAAATGAGGGCTAGACAGGGCGACCAAAGGGAGTCAAGTGTGAAGCTGGGAAGCTAGGGGATAAGTGATGAATGGGCATGCAGTGGGACAAAAGAAGTGTGAGTGCAGGGGGGAAGAATATTATGCTGATAATTATAACGTAGGGATGGGGCTCAAGGTAGAAAAAGATGGGAGGTGACATGTATAAAGGGGAGGGCCAATGTCGAAAAAAGTGACTTTAGGTTGCCAGATCTCCACAACAAGTTTAAAACCGATTATAATTGCAAGTATTTTTAATGAGACAACATAATTCAGAGGTCTACCTCAAAAAATGTGTTGCGAACACCTCCAAATACAAGATGGCGTCCCAAAAGGCAGCTGTTTTGTATTGCTATAGATAATTGGCGAGATTTCCCAAACGACACCTTATATCAACATTATTCTGCAATCATATTAAAGACAATAACATTTCCTATAATCTGATACCAAACACCGTGAGGTTCAGGATATGTAACACGGTCATTTTTAGCCCCAAACTCAAATTTTATGAATTTTCCCCCCAAAATATGAAATTATTGATTTACATAATTACGCATAAATCAATAATTGTATTAGCAGTTGAATTAATACTTTTCAAAAAACTGTCCAATCATATCAACAATACTCTCTGAAAATTTCAAATGTAAACCGTATCTGAACAAAAAGTTATAGTTCTTGGAAGTCAGCATTAGCTATCCACAAAACGGGTAGTTTTGCATGATTTCTCATGCTATACAGGGTGTCTCAAAAATATGTAACCTTAATTAGAGGATTTGTATACCAAATGATTGCGTCAATCTCGGGACACCTTCAATTCCAGTTATGAACAAATAAAAAAAAGAAACACCATTTCTTGTAATATGATGAATATTCCACCATCATTATGTAGTCCGCGTAGATGTCGTGCCTGTCCTGTATTTGTTTAATTGCATTTATCATAAATCAAACGCTAAAAATGAACTTAATTGCACTCCACATGGAGCATTCCAGTTAGCTGCATACTGACGCGCATGTCATGCATATTGCGAATTCGAATCATACTGGGTGTCCATGATGTGTTTTAACAGTATCAAGATCATGCTCATTATCTTTAATAAGTGTCTTACTGAAGTACACAATATTCGGGACGTACTTTAATATGTGCAGAGCGTATCTAGATTCGAACAACATCTATATCGCAAGGAACGCACCCTTCATGCCCTTCATATCTTGTTACATGTACCTGGAGACCATAAAGGTATATACAATTTGTCTGACTCAGTATTAAAATAAAACAAACTCAATTGCTAAACTATTATGCACAACACCGAAAAGCCTCAGCAGGCCTAATGTTGATTTTGTTGCACTACACTGTACTCGTGTAACCATGGTAACAACAGCCGATTATGGACAAAAATATACCAAATCAACAAATATTTATTTTAAAAACTTAAAAATAGCAGCTAAATGATGTTATTCAACATGTGATTGGTTTTCCTCCATGTTCACGCGAAAATTAGTATAATGTGGCTTGTAATAGCCAGATACATGATTTATTGTATTTATATTGTTGTTGTTACTATAGTTACAAATGTACACGGTGGTACAAAAAGTTACCCTACGATAAACCTAAGTAATAGCCTATTAAAAGTGTTCTCCGAACCCTGAAAAAAAAGTCTAGCTAACTGTGGTGTTCTGAATAATAACCATGTTAAAAACATAATTATCCAGCTATGGTCGATCCAACTGTAAATGACGAGCGCCTCCCATTTGAATATTGCACTAAATAGTTCCACTTTGCATGATGGATTTATTATTGCAGTGAAATTACCGATACACTTTTTTCCTGTACTATTTCAAACCGATGGCGGCATATTCATGACATAAAAGAAGAAAACTGAAGGTTTTGCTACAAAAGGGTATAAACAATATGTCATTATTTAGGAGAAATTCTGGAATAAAGTCCGTAAACAAGAATTACATATATTGGGGCACCCTGTATAGTGTTCGAAATCGTACAAATTTGCTGTATTTGTCGATATCAAATGCTGAGTTCCAAGAACTATAACTTTTTGTTCAGATACGGTATACACTTAACATTTTCAGAGAGTATTGTTTATATAATTGGACAGTTTTTTGAAAAGTATTAATTCAACTGCTAATGCAATTATTGATATATGCCAAATTATGTAAATCAATAATTTCATATTGTTGGGGAAAATGCCCAAAAGTTGAGTTTGGGGCTAAAAATGACCGTGTTACATATCCTGAAACCCATTGTGTTTGGTATCAGATTATAGGAAATTTGATTGTCTTTAATATGACTGCAAAATCATGCTTATTTCAGTTGTTGTTTGGGAAATCTCGCCAAAAATCTATAGCAAGTCAAAACGGCTACTTCTTTGGACGCCATCTTGAATTTGGAGGTGTTCGCAACAAAATTTTTGAGGTAGACCTCTGAATTAATTTGTCTCATTAAAAATACTTGCAAATAAAATTGGTTTAAACTTGTTGTGGAGATCTGGCAACCTAAGTCCTTAAGGAAGCCACTTTTTCGATGTTGGCCATCCCCTTAATGTGCAAAGGGAAGATTTTAAGGGAAAATAATGGATGTATTACAAACATGCCAAAATGAGGGAGTGTAAGTAATGTACATGCAATACATGAACAAACATCTCTGAATGGAGATGAAAAAGCTGCAACGAAAATATGGAGGTAAAGGAAACAATAATTAATACAAATTACAAGATGTATCTAGACTAGAGTGTGCTCTAGAGAATTGTATTCAAATCGACCGTGGCAAACAGAGAAGAGAGTACAGCTCTGAGTAATTAGTTATACGGTACGATGGTTTCGGCATGTCCTGTGGCTTTTTATTAGACAGTTTCCACTTTTTAAAACGAACATTCATTACAAAATTAGCCACTCTCGTTATTGCTATCTTGCCATCGCGGCATTCAGATGCGAGATAACTTTCATGGCGTCCATGGCAACCGCGACCTGTGTGTATATCGATTATACTAATACTCAGTTGTGTTATGTTATTAATGTAAATTTGTTTGAACGGAACCTGGTAACACTTTGATAAATTGAAATACATTTTTATGGTATACCATCACTTATACCAGTGATAATCGTGATAGTTATGAATTATTAAGTACCTTAATTATCATTACAGGCACCGGGATAATAATCTATTATAATATAGTTCCGATGTCACGTTTTGACCACGTGTTTTTCTCACTCGATCGCTGCTTTTGTTTTGCTTTTCGACGCAAAATCGTTTTCGAGGCTGTGTGGTACCAAAATAAAAACAAATAATATATATGCTAAGTTAAAATACATTTGTTCTGTTGAAATAACGTTGTTTTGATGTCATATTGTTTATTTTACATTTTGATTGCACCAAACATTGTGATTTAATTTGTTCGGCCTGAAGTAGCTAAGCGTTGTGATTTCTCACTCGATCGCTGCTTTTGTTTTGCTTTTCGACGCAAAATCGTTTTGGAGGCTGTGAGGTACAAAAATAAAAACAAATAATATATCTGCTACGTTAAAATACATTTGTTCTGTTGAAATAACGTTGTTTTGATGTCATATTCTTTATTTTACATTTTAATTATACCAAACATTGTGATTTAATTTGTTCGGCCTGAACTGAGCATAAAGATTTAAGCAGATTTAGGTAAGGTAGCTTTAAAGTACACAATGTTTAACCACTTTATATCGTTTGCTCGTATGCCGCATACGTTTTTTTTTATTTCTAAAGAGCTACTGTACTGTAGACGAGACTTGTGCGCTTACTTTATCCAAACTTTAGTCCGCGATATATTCACGTACGAATTTTACACCGGGCCGAGATACACATTCTGGAATTAGCCACTGAATCTGACCTATAGCCACTGAATCTGACCCATAGCCACTAATCTGACCTATAGCCACCATCCTAGGGTCAGGGTATAGGGTTAGGGGTTAGGGTTAGGGTTAGGTTATGTTAGTGACATACAGTATAGCAAGGTGTATCTCGGCCCGATGTCAAACTATTCACGTTCACATAATATACGGTAGTTGGTGTAGTTGTTTGCTGAACGCTCGAGAAATGGGCGAGTAACAGGCAGTAATGTTGATTTTACACGATATTCATATATTCTTCATGAACTACAAGTGACAGATGGCAGATTTCAGCTGATGGCTGTGCTGGGATTTCAAAATAATCAAGAGTAAGATACTAAGAAACAGGAAGTAATGTTGATTTTACACGATATTCATATTTATCACAGTCCCACACCTTACATATTTTGTTTGTGAATGAATCATGAATCCAGACCAATAATATAAATACTAATAATTTTAATGAGGACAGTAAGCTGGTGCTAAGGTACTAGCCCACATTTGTCTTATCCCCTGATGGTCTGATGTAGTATTTTGTCATAATTTGAGTCATTTTGACAACTTTAACATATGTTTAATGATTAATTAATAAATAATGTCAATGAACCAGATGTGTACTACTGACTGTCTGTTGCCGTTGGTAATACCATACCTGTTCTTGTCATGTGTAAAATACTCTGTATGTTACACAGGACACCACACACTGCATGGTGCCTTTGTTCTATCCCGGTAGCATCCGGTCGTAACCATTAACAACTCATTGTGAACTGGGTCAAAGTGAATTCGCCAACACCCCTCGCACAATCAATTGCCCCGCCGAGCGAAAAAATAACGCACTACGTCAATGTGATTCTGTATGCTACACACAAACGGTATAGGTGGTTGGGCTAGTGAGTAATACTATTATTATATTTAATGCAGGTAGCGTTGGGTCATAACCATTATTCCATTAACAGCTGGATCAATATGAGTTCTATAACACCCCTCACGCAATTAATGTGCTGCACATGTCGGGCGGGCGAAAAATAATATGCATTTTCGTGATGTGATTTTGTACGTATACCGTATTGTAATATGAACGAACGGTATTGGCAATGACATCCGGTGTGTCCTACCAAGGACCATTTACAATGCATTGTGTAGATGTGCATGCCACAGACATGTTCAGGATGCTCCGCTTACTTATTTCTCTTATTTATTTTATATTTATATTATAGATAAGCTCATGGCGTCGACTTCGAGCTCATGCATTGTCCTGGCTCTTCAAATCCATCTGACTGAGATAAGACTCGACATCGTCGTCGTCGAAAAGGTGAGCTATGGGAGAAATATAATTACATTCATATGACATACATAGGGGTACCCGGGGGGGGGGGGGGGGGGGATTGGGGGGGTTTAAACCCCCCCCCCTCCTTTTCTAACTATAAACGGTCCCGAGACCAAATTGTAGTGGTCTCGACCGGCATTTTCTATGGTCATGACCTCGAAAAGTGAGAAAAAAAAAGCGCGATCTTGGCCTCAAAGTCCGAAAACTGTTGTTTTACCTCCAAAATGTTGTAAAATTTTAATCTCGGCTTCTACGACTACCCCCCCCCCCCCCCCCCCCCCTCCCCCGCTTACAGGATTCGCAACTACTAGATCTTGGTCTCTGCCTCAAAAATTGTGGACCGGACCTGGTCTTGGTCTTGAAAATTCTTGGTCTCAGCTGCGAAAATTTTCTACGACTACCCCCCCCCCCCTCCACCCCCCCTCCCCCCCGCTGATATATTTAAAAAAATGAAAAAAATGCTCTCTTTAAGTTAATGTACTGTGCATTCAACCAATAGGCAATACATATGTTTAGCTGATTTATCATACATGTGGTTAGCTGATTTATCATACATGTAATGTCGCAACTATGATGAAATCTTTCATATGAAGTACTTTATAATAATATCTTTGATTTATGTAGCGCCTATTATGATTGATAATCATCTCTAAACGCTTTACAATTATATTATTACCCTGGTCATCGGATAAATTCTTCAATCAATTCAGCACACAAAGTGCATGTTTTCCACTCTTTGGGGAGCATTCCAGCCACAGGTAATTTTGTACAAATATACCATAAAAACAAGTTAAAATCGAAAAAGGAATGAACAAATATTCTTAATGCCCCCAACCCAACATCTTCTCTAAATTGGTTGGTTTGCACGGTCAAGGTTGGGGTTTGTCATGCTCAATAAACGCGGGGAACAAAATTAAGTCAAGTATGTTTGTTTTTTATGTTAATATACTGTACTTATAATTTGAAAACCAAAAGAGCACAATCTGGACTCAATTGAAATACAATTTTGTTTTCATTTCTTTTTGCAGATATGCTCATCCCATCATGATACACAACATTCATACAGAGAAGGGCCTTGTTGAAAAGAATGATGACATTCAGTAATCAGTTCGCACTTCATTGCGGTAGACCAACATCGCTGGGCACTTCAATCCCACACTTCTCAACATGGCTTGGTGGACTTCGCAATCTGACACGCCAGGGCAGTCCGTTTGATGACAGAACCAGCAAGCAACTTTACATCGCAACATTTCATCAGATTGAATGAGGATGTACATGTATATGTGCAAAACTGCTTACACCAGTTGAGCAAAGACATTTTTTCCAGAGTGTGAAGCAATTGCAGTTACATGGGCCCATTTTACATGTTCATCCATATCTGCACAGAAGGTGCTTCTGGAAATTACTGAACAAGAAGTCATGCACGTTATGCAAGTTCTTGAAAAGACCATTCAAAGACATCTTGGGTGACAAAACCTCCGCTCTGCATGGTTATACACTGTACACTACAGGCTGCCACCTGGATGATCATCTTCAATCGTGCGCTTCGCACACGACTTTCACGTCCAGCTTCGGGCAAGTCGAGCACGTTATACGAGTTCTTGAAAAGACCATTCGAAAACATCTTGGGTGACAAAACCTCTGCTCTTCATGGTTCTACACTGTACGTTACAGGCTGCCACATAGATGATCATCTTAAATCGTCCGCTTCGCACACGACTTCCACGTCCAGCTTCGGGTAAGTCGAGCACGTTATGCAAGTTCTTTAAAAATCCATTCGAAAACAACTTGGAAGACAAACCTTCGCTCTGCATGGTACTACACTAGAGGCTGCCACCTGGATGAATAATGATCATCTTCAAGTCCTCTTCGCACACGACTTCTACATAGATGATAGTCCAGATGTTCACGATTTCTGGGATCAAGTCGCAAATGCGGAAAAACATTTTAGAGACAAGTTTGCAGTTCAATTTAATATGAGATGTCTGTCTGGTGAAGCGTTATGGTCATGTTGGCAAGAATACTTCACCATTTGATCTGCAACCTGTCAAGGTCATTAAAGTTAGTGCTTCTTTGATCATCGCCAAGCGTGGTCACAACAAATTCTTCTCAGTTCAAGATCTTTACAGGGATACATGTTGTTAGCGATGATCCAGACGTGACGATCAAATGAATAGCTTTGATCGTAGTGACCAGAATCTGATTAATTCTGAATGCAAACCGCCTGTGTCTACCTCGAACCATGCTCTCCTACAATATCTGAGAGATAAATGCACAGAGTAGACAATGATATACTTTGCATGGAAAGAAACTCCTTTTAAGTGATTTGTTCTTAATTTTGTCAGTTTCTTTGAAGACAAAGTTAAAAAAGAGCTAAATGTTGTTACTTCATGAATTCTTAACCCTAACCAGGCCAGGAAGGTGTGGAATCCCCCCCCCCCTCAACGTTTCGTGTGATAATTCTGCAACACGCACAGGAATCGCTGCCCCACTTCATGAGTTTTTTCATTGAAGTCTTGCGCAACTTTGAGACCAAATTTGCGATGACCAGGTATACCGTTTCAAAGTCACGTGACCTTTTGTAACCGAATGTTGGCCCCCAAAAACGCTCAATTTTGTGATTGGCGTACAAATCTTATGGAAATTTATTTTTCCTAGGATACACAAAACCTTCATTATTTTTCATTCTAATGACTGCAATTATTTAATTTTGGGCTAAAAGTGGTTGGATGATGGTCAATAATTTATTCCATTGAAAAATAACAAAAACAGAAGTCGAAAAAACAAAGAAATGCATAAGAAATTTAAACAACAAAGAAATTCAGAAGGCAAAATTTGGCTGTCGCAAGTTTTAATTTTGAAAACCTATTAATTAATTCATAAAGAATATTCATGAACAAAATTAGCAGATTCTGAGCAATATTTAGGGATTTACAGACCAAAA
Organism: Echinarachnius parma; assembly: GCA_037951105.1. NCBI lineage: Eukaryota > Metazoa > Echinodermata > Echinoidea > Clypeasteroida > Echinarachniidae > Echinarachnius > Echinarachnius parma. The sequence continues at coordinate 169,380 of JBAMJV010005494.1, forward strand.
GGGGATTTCTGCATAAATTTGCATAATTAATTAGAAATGTTTTATTAAAAAAACAAAAAACAATGCAATCTTGTAGATTATGTCTCAAGCTATCTGTGTGCCAAATGTTGTGGCGGCCGAGGGAGGAGAGTGGAATCACCCCCCCCCCCCCCCCCTCTGCTAACCCGGCCTGATTAGGGTTAAGACTTGGTGGAATTATATACATTTTGTTTTGAGGGTTAATCACTTAAAGGGATCTAGTAACTTTGTTGACATGTGCAAAAAGTGATGAACGGTTGACACAATGTATATTGTTGTTATCTCATATGTCCACAGGGTATTGTGTGAAAATTTCAAGTCAAATGGACATTGCATGGCCAAGTAATGAGTGAAAATGCAAAGTGATATTCTCTAACTCACTGCACTTACTTTGTACACAGAAGAAAAACTCCGGGAGAGTTTTTCTTATCTGAATACTTCGCTCGTACATATCTTTGTAACGAAAGGGAAATTTGAAAAACCAAAACCGGTCCCATGATTTTATTGTTAATACGAATACAACAAGGTACGAGGGAACCGCTGGAATTAAAATTTTATTTTGAGGATTTGGACAATGTTACTAAGTCCCTTTAACATTTTAAAATTATAATTATAAATCAAATAATCAACCGTTCAAACAACCTGTCATAGTGGCCACCAAAAGTGATCCAGTGTATTGGAACCTGTCTATAGAAGTCGCCTGAGTACAGTGACCACTTATTTTGTTTCCCTTGGGTAATAACTATACACAGTTATTACTGTATTTGATAAACAAACAAAGAAATACATTTATAAATTATAAAGGGCTGGTTCCTCCAAAAATGTTTGTTGTATTATTATTGCTAATGGTCTAAAGAAATATATAGTGAAATCAATGTTTAATTATCAAAAGTATACACTGTACATGAATAATTATGAGCAAAAATACCAATATTCATGCAAGTATGCAAATGTGTGAATTTTTAAAAAACAATTAAAAGTAGATGACCATATTAATCTATACACTTTACATAATTATCAAATAATTGTAGGGCCCCACAATTATTACAAATGGATATTTCAGCTGTTTCTTTCAATTTTGACACTCGGGTTTGTTTTAATATAGGTTTTCCCATTTATTTTAACACTTTGGTCATTCAATTTCATTAAATTGTTATTCAAATTCGTCCCGAGGAACCACCAGAGCGGAAATCCTAACTTCAATTTCGTCTTTCGTCGATCAATTTCACACAAAGAGCACACAATTTAGTCATTAGTCACACATTTTCGTCAATTGCAAATCAAATTCGTCGGTCACAGTTGCTGAACACATAAAAGCGAAAGCAATTTCGTCAATTGGCAATCAATTTCATTAAAACTATATTCAAATTCGTCCTTATGTATTTACACTGTAATGTTCTGGTTTATATTGTCTTGATGTAATTGTAAATTGTAACATTATTCATGTAGGGGGTAACATACACATGTATACACTCGAAAACAAACTCACACGCACAAAACACACGCACACACTCACAAACATACATATATTTGAACACATGCACATTGACACGAACACAAGCACGTTTACAACAACTTGCATTAAATTCTTTTTCAAGACATACATAGTTCTAAATGATATAAAACAATGTTAAATATTATTTGTACACACCCGCACGCACACAAACACACACACATAATGTACATACCCATCTAACCACCTATACCATCTACAAAGTAGTCATGACACAGATAGGCATATAAGGCTATACCAATACCATGCGACAAATTTGAATGAGAAAATGACAAAATTGGTTGAACAAAGACGAATTTGGTCTTAACATTCACCACTTGCTCAGCGGCGGAGACGAAATCCAATGCCAATTGACGATTTTGAATGCGAAGTGTTTAAAATTGGTTGACAAATGACAAATTAGATTGATTATTAATGAAATTGAAGCTGGGATTTACGGTCTGTTGGTTTCTCGAGACGAAATTGAACTACGAATTAATGAAATCGAATGAAAAAAGTGTTAAAATGAATGGGAAGACCTATAGTACTATCTCATAAAAAGTGTCTTTGTGTTGCTCAACTACTCCTTTATACTACCATACATACTTGACCGAACTGCTGAATTCATGTATGATATTAATATAAGAACACGTTTATGATGCACACACGTGCATTCAATATAGAGCTGGCTTGCTATAACATGTGTCACAGTTGTCTTTATTTCAAAGCGCAAAGTAGAAACATTACAGAAACCACCTGCTGATAGTTACCACCTTTTTCTGTCTACCTAATGTGGTCTTTATGGCAGGTTTGGCTGCAGTCACTTTAATTTAATTGATCCTATTCCATTCTAGTAAATAATTTGTACATGTAGTACATGTTATCTACATGTACTTTTTTAAATAGATTTTATACACATTTCATTGTGCATATTTTTATACAAATATTACAACAGGTTTTAAGTGTAGCATTGTTTACATTCTGCTACCAAGTACATAATGTAAAATTCCATTCTAGCTAGAAATAGATCCAATCACTTCGTGATGTGTTATTAAACACACATGGAATACAATATATTGAGGTGTAAGTGATAATAGATTCACTTGATTGAACACAATGCATTCTGTGTGCATTATGCAATATGTTTTATTATGATAATAGCAATTAGTTTTGTTTATTCAAGGAAGCCTAACTTAAAGGGGTAGTACAGTTTTGGTAAGGCTGAACTTTAGTAACCAAAACCTGCAAAGTGACACTACAAACTAATAGTTATAACTCCACCATGCTCGAAAGGTATACAAAATTACAAACGACTAAGTAAAAAGCCTGTTATCATTCAAAAAGAGCCATTTTAACACAAGAGGGCGCTCTCTAAAAAGGCGTTGGTTTCAACCATTGTTTATACAAAATTATGCATGTGATGTTTTATTGAAATAATGATTTAATAGAGAGATCATCAACAATTATTAAAAAAACGCTTTTGAAATTAAAAAAAAAGTGTAAGCATTTTTTTTATTTTTTGAAAAAATCATCTAATTATTTGGGCCCCAAATAATTATAAGATCAGATATATTTATAGATATTTCAGCCGTTTCTAGACCGATTTTGACCAAATAAAGTTTAATCTGCCATTAAAATTGCATGTTCTCTCGAATTCAATACTCAGTTTTTCATTACCTCACAAAACAATTGTGATGTGCAGCGCCCTCTCTACCAAAACTAAACTACCCCTTAATTATAATTGCTCAGGTTCGCCTCTGAATAGGGCACCTGGATAAACGGCGCTCTATAAATGAAATATATTAATCTGTTAAGTTCAGTTTATTTCACATCTCTTTTTATGTTATTACTACTAGACTATACTATCATTGAAAAAGCTATACTTTCAAAGGCCCCGATGTTGAAATCCAGTGTTACTTTGACAATGAATACAAGTATGCTTTACATACAGTCACACTTTTATTTTCATCAATTGATTAGGAGTGTTTCTGTATGTTTCAATAATTATACTTTTACTCACACTTTGTTCAAAGGGATCTAGTAACTTTGTTCGTATGTAAAAATATATCAAAAGGTTTATATAATGTGAATTTTTGTGATCAATCTTATATGTCCACTGAGTGATGTGTGAAAATTGATTTCCATGGTAAATGAATGACATATGGCCAGTAATGAGCATAAAAGTAAGATGATAAATCACTTTATTGCACTTGCTTTGTACATAATATACATTTTTTGCGTAGGTTTGCGTACATGTTTGTGTGTGTATCTATATGCGTATGTGGGTTGATGTTTATGTGTGCATTGATGTATGCATGCATATGTGCATTTGATTTAATGTATGTACACTTATGTATGTGTGCATTTGTGCGTGTAAGTACTACTTAATTAACGTATGGGTGACTATAAAAGTCTATGTGTATGTGAGAGTAGGTATTGGTCTGTTTAGATATGCATGTGTATGCGTTTATAGATGTACGTGTGTGTATGTTTGCATATATGCTATAAGTATGCCTGTGCAAAAATTATTTCTAAAATAGGCACAAAAAAAGTGAAAATCAAACTATTTCTCAAATGACAAAATTACTAAATTACAAAACATGCTTATAAATTAAACAACTATTACTGTAAGTTTACCACCACATTCCTGAAATACAACGCCATATGGCTAAATTTACCAAAACAAAACAGAGAAAAACTTAATTTCCCATTTTTAATTTTAAAAATAAAATAAATTGTATAATAAGTTCAAAAAATGTGACAATCTAACTATTTCCCAAATTACTACATGGCTAAATTACAAGACATGCTTATAAAATTACCAACCATGCCTGGAAATTTACCACCAAATTCCTGAAAATTAAGTCGCAAAACTAAAAAAACAATCAATACGGGCAAAATTTAATTTTCACATTTTGATTTATTTCTTTTATTAAAAAAAAATTATATCATAAATTAATTTTTCAATTCATATTTTTATTTAATCCTGAGGCGCGGAGCGCCGAATCTAGCTGCCGAGGCGCGAAGCGCCGAGGCAGCTAGTATAGTATAAAGCGCAGCGCTTATATATGATGAGGCGCTATATGCATCGAACCTAATAATCATTCCATTATCATGATTACTAGTATTAGTGCTATATTTCGAAACATTTTTGTCTCCCCAATTTAAAGCAAATATCATTTTACCGTATGTCCCCAAAAAAATTACAATCGGACTTTCTGCAACGATAACTTTAAAGATATTAGTTCAATCATAATGCTATTTCAGGGTATGAAACTATAACTTATTAACTACATCTTGCAGAAAACCCTATTCGATTTGCTTAAGTAGTCATGGATAATGGGGATCTTGGTAAATCATGTCAGATGTCCCTTCCCTCCAGGTTTTGTAAGGAGACGCGTTGTCCATTGTGTTCATGCCTTACTACTACGAAGTTGTTCATTGTGTTCTCGCATAAAAATATATTTTGAGAAAGTGACTGCTTGTTTCCTTTCATTTTCAACTAACAAAATGAATAATGAATGAAATGAAGTAAAAGGGAATCATATTTCTGAGTTTTGCAAACATTGGTAAGGTGTGAAAATGAATGATTAAAGAGAGAAATTAAATCATTAACACAGGAATACTTGATTTGAGCTCTTCTTCCTTTATGGCTTTCTCTTATCTGTTTTGTTTTTCTTCTGAGAGATCAATACATCTTTCAACAACAAACCATCACACGAGTTCACACCATTGATATAAAGGTATGCACAGAATTTGAATTAATTTGTTAGTTGCCCTGACAGTTGTGAGCAAAATATTTCCATTCATATGGATGCCAAGAGCATCCAAGTGTCAAACTTGGAAGAAACGGACCCATGACATGATTTACAAAGATCCCCATTCTCCATGACCACTGAAGCAAATCGAATAGGATTTTTTTGCAAAATGTAGGTAATAAGTTATAGTTTCATACACTGAAATAGCATTATGATCGTTGCAGAAAGTCTGATTGTAATTTTTGTTGGGACATACGGTAGATCGACTGGAACTTCGCATTGGACTTTGTAGTTAGTTATTAAAATATCAGTATGTACAAAATATTTGAAATTTCAACATTAATTTGTTTCTTTTTCCTTTATCAGATGGATGTCCACTGGAGCTACATATCGGCCTTTGCCGTTAATTTGATCATTATTATGGTCGGTGAGTATATCACATCATACCTTGATTGAATTAGACTATATGAAGCGTGGTTTTCTTTCAATCCTTAAGATTATTGCATTACAAAAAACAAAAACAAAGTATGATACCTAGAAGTCAATATCGTTTCCAACAAGTCGCATGGCATTTCAATCGTTCCAGTATCAAATGTACATAATTGCATGCAGATTAGAAATGCGCACAATGACAATTGCACGTTTTTTTATTTATTTATTTTTGTTTATTTGTATAAGTCTCTTTTAATTGTACGTTTGTTTTAAATCATTGTACCATCATCTTCCGTGTATTGCAGTAAATACTATTCTTATTCGTACATATCACATCCATTTCTCTCTGTAAGATGCATTATTGCATGATATATACTAGGTGTTCAATGAAACTAGCTCTTGTCGCTTTCTATTGTTTGAAATCTACTATACTAAAGTAGCCGATCATGTCTGTCTGTCTGTCCCTCTATGCATTTCGTAGTGCATTGAGGCACCAACATCAAACTTTGGGTAGTGATTGGTGATGACCCATAGAGGTTTGTGGTCTGGGTCAGGTCGGGGTCAGTTTGACCAGTGGTCAGTTATGAATCGGCCAATATTCCACGTTCATTTGCCATGCAGTCGCGTCGAGCGCTGATCATCGCACATGCTTGCGACGGAAGTACTGTTGCGTTGGGATCGGATATGTTAACTAAGCTTGGTGATAGGAGAGGTACATTAAATGAAACAGCAAATGAGTCAAGTATTCCGGAGAAATATCAAAGTCTTTATTCAATCTCCAAACTTGGAGTCAAACAATTAGTCTCACATGTATACACAGTATACTTCGGGAGCCAGAAAACACGTGCTAGCCCAGTAAGGGTCTGAGCCAGCAATCCTCCTGTTACCAGGGGGTACACATCAATATATACTTCTTATTCTACCCAGTGCACGTGGTCATTCATTCTATCCCATGTGGGGTGGTTTCTTTCAGGGGCTTATAAAAGGGATGTTGTTCAGGGAAGGGGAGGGGTAATTTACTACCGGACACCTGCCATGTGTTCCTGGGGCGGAACATCAAAGGTCTTTGTCCAGGGAAAGGGATTATCAACATTATTGGGGAGCAGACGGAAGTCTGGTCTGGGGGATCATGTTTGACCATAAAACATTGGGGGGTGTACTAGCTAGGATTACATTACATTTCCGAGGGTCAATGGTCTGAAGATATAAGAGGGGCATGATAGGGTAATATTACTTTTACTAAGAAGGGGGGGGGGGTATTTGGAATACTAATACATTACATCCCCTTTGTTTGGAAAAAGAGGCCCCTCTCCGTCTTTTCAAACAAATTTAAGGGAGAACTAGACTGCACTGTCTAGTAAACGTGAACTGTTTGATAAATGGTATTAAACAAAATATAAACAAATTATGAATGAACGATTGAATGAATGAAGGGTGATAAGTGAAACGTTATTCCACTGTTCCATTTCCTCTTTCGTAAATCCCTCTTTCGTAAATCACTCTTTCTCTCTCTCTCAATTAAATTATCAAAGTGAGATTATCATATCAAAAAAACTTAATCATCGATATACTCCATTTTACTAATATAATGCTGAATATTGTATACGTATACATGTACTAAATCTAAAAATAGTGCAGACTTATGCACAAAAAACAAACTAGTGTAGACTTATACACTTAATAATTATGAACATTCATGCAGACTTATGCACTGTTCAGGTTAACAAATTATAACTTCATAAGTAACGTGCAGACTTTTGCACTAATAACACGAAAAGAAATATAAATGTTCATCAACCACATAAGAAGTTTAAGAAGTGGCAACACATACAACTAAAAAGAACATACTAATCGACAATTCAATACTTTTCATCATTCCGTGTTCCTTTAACAAGGACAAACAAGTAATCCTAATACTTGTTATGTTATAAAAAATTCCATACAATCGTAACTATAACCAAGTTACGTGTAAATGCTAATAATCCAAAGCATCATATCAACGCAATAGCCAAGTATAAAGCAAAACAAATTAACAGGAGCGCTCAAGGTGTTGACAGCAGTCTATGTTAAAGGCTCCGATCGGTGTACTTCAAATGAAGTATCAACATAGAAATAACTAACTATCAAACCTATCCTGTTTCGTATGTTGCATTTATGCAGTCATGTTAAATCAATGAACATAATGAACAAGTGCATTCAAACTTATCACATAATCGTAACGCAGGATAATTCAACCTGTCTAAGTCATCAAAGTGATGTAATACGATACAATGTCGTCCATTAACAAATATTGTATTGGCTTATCAAACAAAAAAAACAAATCTTAGCACAACATAATTCAAGTTTGTGCACTAACTTTCTTATCAAAATCGTACGGCATGTACGGTTTTAGTATATGTGTTTAGGATAGACCCAGTGCTTAAGTATCATTATTATAAGTGTTATCAGTTTGTTCTTTTAGTCTGTGTTAGAATATTAGTGATTTCGTAATTTCCATGTAAGTTAATTTGTAAATGTGTGTGAGAGAGAGATGTAAGAGGAATTGGAACAATGATCACATGTTTCGCTTACACATACAATTAATTACGTTTTCGTTTCTTATTCATTAATAAGGAATGAGTGCCTCATTTTCCGAAGAAAGGGGATGTTATATAGTGATGTGCCCAAATCTTAATTAATTATAAAACTACCCTCATATTTATGTGCCTAGTTTGAGATGCACTTAAAAGCTATAATCCTTTCCCACATAAACATCAAGTGCATTCATTATAATCCCATTCTAGGAAAGACCAACTTTTATTATGTTTACATCCTGTCATAAAACCAGCGCCTTGACCAAGCGGTCTATTGTCTTGGCGGCCCCCACTTATGCCTTTGTTTCGGCGGCCTCACTCATGTCTTTGTCCATTTGACACAATGTTACCTACCCTCATAATTTATACATGCACTTGTATCCTTCTGGATAAATACGAGATGTTTTGGCTTTCTCAGGAGGAGTGGAGTTTTGATCACCATCTGATCAAGACCCTCTTTTTAGATCGCGTCTTGATTTGGTGTTGTAAATCTATACTGTATACTACATGTATGTGAGACTTGTTTTACTCCTAAGTTAGGAGTTTAATAAATGATACATATTACTCCGGAATGATATGACTCTTTGCTGCTTCATTTAAGTATATGTACCTCTCCTACTGCCAATACCATCATATCCGATCCCTACATAACAGTTTTGGTCAAGGTCGCGATCAACAGACAAGCAAATTACTATAGTAACAAATATAAATACTGATTAATCAATTAATATAAAAATGGAAAGTTGGAATAGCAGCTAGAACAACTAAGACCTAAGTGTACATGTACATGCAAACTAAAGTAAAACAAGGCAACTACGAACACATTGTGAATAATATATCTACCCAAAATTACACAGAATGAAAAGTATTACCAATTAGTAAACACAACTATATACTACAAAAACACTCTTACACTCTCTCACATATTGGAACAACAAAATGTTTCACTTACCGATATCTTCTACATAGTTTGGGAAATATCTACAGGGCCACCGTGAGTTGATTACAGTTCGATATGAATGATAACTGACAGTCGGCATCGTTGTCCTCGATGTCCTCGATGTCGTCCTGGCCGCGTGTACGTCCCTGGATCGAGGTCTGCGATGTCAGCTCAGTGTTGTTGGTCAATGACGTCGAAGTTGTCTCCTCCAGCTCCAGTTGTTGAGCTGTTATTGTTGATTTCATGGTCGTCGTCATCGTCTCCTTCATCATCGTCATCGTCATCGTCCTCTCCAGCCTCAGTTGTGATGCAGGCTGTTACCGGCATGGTTGGTGCAATCGCTGTTGTCGTGCCAATTGCCCAGTCTGATGAATGTGAATTACATCATGATGGTGTCCATAGTTGCAATCATGCTACTTTGTTCAACAAACTAATTGCTCTTGAAAAATGATACTGTGCGAAAATTTCAAAGAACCGGGTTCTCCACCATGTTGCGTTGGGATCGGATATGTTAACTAAGCTTGGTGATAGGAGAGGTACATTAAATGAAACAGCAAATGAGTCAAGTATTCCGGAGAAATATCAAAGTCTTTATTCAATCTCCAAACTTGGAGTCAAACAATTAGTCTCACATGTATACACAGTATACTTCGGGAGCCAGAAAACACGTGCTAGCCCAGTAAGGGTCTGAGCCAGCAATCCTCCTGTTACCAGGGGGTACACATCAATATATACTTCTTATTCTACCCAGTGCACGTGGTCATTCATTCTATCCCATGTGGGGTGGTTTCTTTCAGGGGCTTATAAAAGGGATGTTGTTCAGGGAAGGGGAGGGGTAATTTACTACCGGACACCTGCCATGTGTTCCTGGGGCGGAACATCAAAGGTCTTTGTCCAGGGAAAGGGATTATCAACATTATTGGGGAGCAGACGGAAGTCTGGTCTGGGGGATCATGTTTGACCATAAAACATTGGGGGTGTACTAGCTAGGATTACATTACATTTCCGAGGGTCAATGGTCTGAAGATATAAGAGGGGCATGATAGGGTAATATTACTTTTACTAAGAAGGGGGGGGGGGGGTATTTGGAATACTAATACATTACAGTACCGTGAAAAGTGTGTTGCTGAAATGACCTTTCATTATGTAGTCTTTGTTCAGCCTGGAATCGATACGTTGTAAATTACTTACACACATTATCGTATGCCTGTCAAATCGGAAATAACACGTGTGCCGCTGTGTGCGCCTGAATTAAGACTATCGTAATTTGCTTGCGAATTGTTGTTTTTCAAACTTTTAAATAATATGGATTTAAAAATTGTAATGACTGATTTTCGAATAGAATTAAAACAAATCTGATGAAATATATGTATTTCTATCAAGAAACGGACGGTACATTCCAAAAGCGAAAGCGACCGTCGGGCGGCGAATTTGCATAGACTATATACAGAGTAGCGGAATATTGTAGGTCCGGCATCTGTGCATTGTCAACACACAATCTACTACATTGTACACACATTCGTGTGATTGTACATGTCCGTATATGCATGACTGAATTTGATCGGTGATTTTTGTTCACATTTTCAACACGATATTCACAAAATTGGCAAAACAGGGTATACGGCTACCAAAATAGGTTTCTCTCTGTCACTGGTTTAATTTTCTGAATACAGGCTAATTGTAAATGTTTGCTCGAAGTGCATACTTTGTTGTACTGAAGTATAAAAAATGTGTGCTTTTTGTAAATAACGTGTAAACAAGAAGAGCAAGGAATTAGGGTTATTGATCTACTTGACAACGATTTAATTAATACTGTTTATTGTTTGACATGTGATCGCTGGCAGCATACCTAGGGTTTTTACAAGGGGGGGGGGGGGGTGTAGGGGGGGTTATTGCGTCAACCAAAATTTTCGACGGGCTGGGTGTTGGCCAAGTATTTCGAGG